>JALHLI010000016.1:997500-1017500 GCA_023349425.1 Anthopleura sola | reverse complement strand
ATGACATACCATTTTCTTGCCTTCTGCATCATTATCTTCAAACTCAAAGTATGCCATTTCAATCAGAAAAAACAAAATGTTCTTTCTCCATGAACCAGAATGGTCAAGGTTCTTCTTCTTGCTCAGTAACAGGATCTGGGACAATCAGAGGAAAAATCTTTAAATTCGAAATTACTAATAATTTTAGTGGACAATAATCAGGAAAAAAAAGCGAAATTACATAATTTTTATACCTGATTGAGAATTGACATCCTTGTAACATCTACCTCCCTCAATGATGGTCTGCAAAATACATTTAAAATATCTTAATAAAAATTTTCTACCATAAAACTTAAAACCTATAATTTACATCAATTAATATATATCTAGTTAGTTCAAAATACTTCTAAATTTAATTTATATCTTGGAGGAAAACTGCAGGACCCAGAGAAATACCCTAAAAAAAGGGATAGACCCAACAAACTCTGCTCACAAGTGATGCCGAGCCCAGAAATTGAACCCAAGACACCCAGGAATGAGAGTCAAGTGTACTACTGCTATGCAACCCCCAGCTTGATACAAAAATTAAAGCTTAATATGTTTATACTTTTCATCTTCTGTGTCACCCACACTTCCATTTTTGAAACACTCTATAAACCATGAAGCAAGCTTTTCTAATCCAGACCCTTGAAGCTGAAAGACAAAGAGAAAACAAGCTATCAAGTTGGTTCTTTAATACACACAACATATAAGATAAGAAATGTGTGTATTTTCTTACTTTCCCAAGTAATGTTTCTACTGTCTTTGTTTTCGTCAGCTTGTCAAACTGCAGGTTTCCTTGTCTAAAAAGCAAAAATAGTTTTAATGTGAATATTCAGAAAATATCAATTATACCCCACCACAAGGGATTTAAATTAGCTTACATGTGATTAAAGGAGAGGAGAGAAGAGAAGTGAAGTGAAGGGAAGGGAAGGGAAGGGAAGGGAAGGGAAGGGAAGGGAAGGGAAGGGAAGGGAAGGGAAGGGAAGGGAAGGGAAGGGAAGGGAAGGGAAGGGAAGGGAAGGGAAGAGAGAAGAGATGAGAAGACAAGAGAAGACAAGAGAAAAGAGAAGAGAAGTAAAAGTGAAAAGATATAGCAAGAAGAGAAGAGAAGAGAAGAGAAGAGAAGAAGGAAACAAGCCTGGTTCATGCTTATCATGCTACTTTACCTTCCAAGAAGCTGCATTACGACAGCAGCTGTGACATCTGGATCTTCACTTTCAGCCAAAGCAGCAGGCATTGACGAAGACTATGGATTATAAAGAAATGGTTAAAATTATCAAAACATATTACAAGCTAAACTGACCAAGTGAAGTGGTAATCTTATATTTTAGATTGTTTAGGGGAATATTACCAAATGTTTAGCAGCATTGTGAAGATAACTTTGATTTGATGACAAATTATTGATGAAAGACCTCATGACATTTTTACTTAGTACCATAGCAACCTGAATGGGAAAATAAAAAAAACATAAATATTTGAATAAATAATAATGCAAAGGGACTGTGGAGAGGATAGGGTTAGGGGCTTTAGCTACCCCCTATTTTGCTAAAATCAAATTTACTTAAAAGTCTCTTCCCCTACTTTTAGTCTTATATTATTTCATTGTTTTTACCCCTGGGTCGTGATTAGTGCAAAGGGTCTATACATACTAGTCTGCCGTTGGTGACTTTGACAATAAAATATAACAGCTATCAAATAGTATTGACATTCTACTGGACTAAACAATTCACCTGGTCAGCTTGTAGTTTGGGTAAGATCTTGGAAATCAGTGAAAAACCAAGGTATTTCCTATCATGTGTAGACTTGAATAGACCATCTTGAAATAACATGTGAATTAACGTATATGAGAATATTACAGATATACGACTAACCATTATATGATGGATATATGGGATGAGATGAATGGGAAATATGGATGGATGGGATGGAATACATTGGATGGGATTGGATAGGGTGAATGGGATAGATTGGAATGAATGGAATGAATAGATGGGATGAGGTGATAGGATAAGATGATATGAGATGGGATAGGATTGAATGGAAAATATGGATGGAGGGGTGAATGGAAAGATTGGAAGGAATGGAATGAATAGATGGGATGAGATGAAAGGATAAGATGATATGAGAATATTACAGATATACGACTAACCATTATATGATGGATATATGGGATGGGATGGAATGGGAAATATGGATAGTTGGAATACATTGGATGGAATGGGAGGGGTGAATGAGATAGATTGGAAGGAATGGAATGAATAGATGGGATGAGGTGATAGGATAAGATGAGATACATGGATTGAATGAAATGGGATAGATTGATGGGATGAAATGGCATAAATGAATGGGATAAGATGGATGGTAGAATGAGAAATAGAAGAAACTCACCATCAACAACAATTCTCCAAAAACCTTCAAAACACTCAGAACCATCTTGAAATATTTGACTTAATACATCATCCCAAACACAGTGGACATTAGGATGAACAGAAGTAGACTCCTATCAAGCCAAATATAAAACAAATAAAAATTGAAAGATTATTATTTCAAGACAACCATCCAGACATGCAGCTACCGCTACTTCTCTCCATTACTCTCCAGGGCTTGAAATAACAGTCAGTCATCGGATAATGTCTGGCCAGAATTGGAACTTGTCTGGTCAATTCTTTGCCTTGCTGGTCATTTTGGCCAGTAACATTGAGCCAGGAACGGGGTATGACCAAACAATTAAAACTAATTTGGCTTGTCATCATGACAAGTGATGAACTGGCTGTTATTTCAAGCCTTGTTCTCAAATTTACTCCCTCTGTGTGTGAAATTTGTTTTCCGTCAGGGGAGGGTGGATTTCTCTTGTTCAACACTTTCAGGATGGCAAGTAATCTATTATCAATCTACTTTGGGACAAAGAAATGCATACCTTCGACAACTTCTGATAAATATGAACAAGTCTTACCTGTAGTACATTAGACAGTTTGGGATAATTCTGTTTATCTAATATTTTGAAACTATTCCAAGCCTTTTTGAAAGTCTTCTTGTCGAGATTTTTCTAAAAAACAAAAATTTCCACAAGGATTTTTAGTTATTAATTGCATCTGTGGGCTACCTGTGTGATACCACAGGCATCCCATCAACCCAAATCATATAGAATTAATATTGTACTAACCTCAAATCTTTTTTGTACAAATAAAGCAATGACAAGAGAGTCTGGAGAGGCCTTTGGCCACCCACCATAGACAAAATCATTGACTGATGGAAGAACATGCTGCTCAAAAACATCATATGAAATCTAGAAACAGAATGCATGACATGTTTTTTATTCATTCATTCATTCATCCACTTTTTAATGCAGTTTTATCTAGTCCTTTCTCATAATAACTACCCGTAGTTAAGTTTTAAATCAGGATCATATTTTTTTCCTTTATTATTGAAGACAATTAATTCAGCTGCTAGTTTAAGATACATCCAAATGTCACTATTTTGTTCAAGAACTTGCATGAATAAGGAATTGTTATTTTTACCCAAATATCACAAGTCATATCAACTTACCAAGGTAATAATATCCATAATGGACTTCATACAAATCTCCCTCAAGTATGTTTTCTTCTCACTCAGCTGTTTTAAACTTGAAACAACTTGCTCTAACCAAGTGCATTCGTTTGCCTTTGATGAGAAAAATGGAAAAAAATAGAACAGAATAAAAAGACAAGAATTAAATGTGGCTAAATTAACCCGAGGCTGCTGGCCAGCAGTCATTTGAATACGTAGGGTATCCCCAGGCTATAGCAGGGCTGCTATGTGAGCCCACCTTATCGCAGAAACATTGCAGCTGTAATGGATACAACATGATCTTACCTTGGTTTTAGTGGTCAGATCATGTGATCTGACGACAGACATTAAACCAAAAATATGTCCAATATATGCATCCCTTTCTTCCTGAAAAATAACAGGTTGATAAGGTTAATTATGTGGAAGTGGCCTATAGACCCCTTGCAGCATGTCAGAATACAGCACAATTTGGAGGACAAAACAATAGGCTCCAATTCTCAGGGGATTGAAATTCTTTGTTTTGTCCTCCAAATTGAACTGCTATGACGTCACATAAAAGGGGTCTATTGGCCTCCTTAAACTATCGGAATAGCTGATATTGTATTCAAATACTAGTTATACAATGGTTTCGAGTGGCATACCGTGGAATATCCCACGAGTTACTTGTAGTTTCTAGTATACACAAAGAAAATACAAGTGACGAGTGGGATATCCACGGTATGCCACAAGAAACCATTGTATAAACATTTTATCCCACACCATAGAAAATAAAAATGCGTAGATTCAATACTACGCATATTACTACAATACTCTATACTGACGAATATACAATGGCTTTTCTACTTCCTGATTGACTGTATTTTCTATGATGTACGTGGGATAAATGGAATTATTTTACATACCTGACTTTTAACATTCCCAGTAACTTTCAAATGCTCCTCCAATAATTCCATGGCATCTTGAGTGCTGATACACTTGAATTGATGTAGAATTTCAGCTAAAACTGTAGCAAAACCTTGTCTAGCTCCTTTTCTGGATGAAGCAAGTCCCTTTGCCAGACGTTTCATGCTATAATCCAAGTCTGTGCAAAGGATATCTTCACTTTTACCCTGTCAGTTTACAAATACACTAGTTTATTGTCATTATTATACTAACTGGCCTAGCATACCAAGTATGCCATAACTTTAATTCAGCAGACAGCTTTGGAACCTTGACTTGTGTCTGCCCTTAGAAAAAACAGTGTCTGCTGAAAAGAGGTTTGTTTTACAGTGAAAATCAGGAGGATATTTCAGGACCTTTAAAGAATACTAGTGAACTACAAACATTGTTTACAAATGAAATTTACCTTAGATTTGTTGTCAAAATTTATAGAATCTCACGAAAAGCATAAAATAACCACTTATCATTATATCTTGATGGTTTTCAATTTTCTAGTTTGAATAACAAGATTGAAGGAACTGAATTCCAAAACTTCACCTACAAAACCGCCACTCTGTCTGGCTTAGAAAATGGTGTGTTGCATTGTTTTCAGTGTGCAGTGCATTGTAGTTGACTAGGATTCTTTAATAGGGATCACTGTAATAAATTTATTATGAAAATGGGAGTTTTTCTGCTTGGGTGTAATGTTGTCCCATTTCTGAATAGAACATGTCATTCATTCCCCAGTTAACTAGTTTTATGTCTAGTACAAGAGATGGCGCAATGGCCTACAATAAAACAGTGCTATATGCAAGATCTAAACTAAATATATACTCCACTATATGTCGATGAAACCTAAATGTTTATAGCATTATTGCCACCCCCCCCCCCCCCCCCCCCCCCCAACACACAACACGAGTTTGTCTATCTCTACTGATAGTTACAAGGGGATGGTACATGAAGTCTCACTACAGCTACAACACTATAACACCATCACGTATTAATAATACCAGTCTTTTGCTAGCATATTAAAAGAAAAACTTATATGAAGAAAGTATTGTACCTCTTTAACATATTTTTCCTGAGACTCAACCAACGTCTTCACAAGTCCATCAGCAGCTTTGATCCTTGCGTCTTCATTAGACGAAGCAAGCTCCCAGTAATAAGATAAAACACTCTCTGAAGCCATAATGAATCCCTCTTCCTTTAAAACACCCTGTAACTAAGCTATTTGAGAGAAATATTCACAATTTTGTCATATTTTTGAGCCAAGAGTTTGTTTTAAGAAAAACACGTGCAAAGAAAAATACAAGCCCGCGCGCAGGATAAATACTGGCATGCGGTTACAGCATAAAGATAGGCTCACGCGCGTATTTTCATTTTAGACCCGCTGTAATAAAAACGCAGGCTCATTCAAGGAAATTAGAAGCGAAAGCATGTGGTGAAAAATTATCGCAAGAAAATATTAATATATCAAATTAATCGAAGATGATGCCTTTATCACTGTTAAGACAAAGATCCTTAACACAAGTAAGTCCTAATTCATCCAAAAAATCGAGATAAAATCATCCCATTATTTTTGCACAACTTGATGAACTCACCAAGTTTACCATCCCTCTTTTGATCTGATACAGCTCATTGAAGGCTAACAAATGTGTATTTCTTTGTTATAGATTGGGAGATGGCAGTCTCAAATAGTTTTTACTAGATGCATGGCGAATTATGGAGGATATGGTGGAGGTTACAGAAGAAAAAAACCACTGCCTCACAACACTGTACGTCGAGATCTCTGACTGTCACTTTTGTCTTATGTAACGTTTGACTAATCTTGCTAATGCACCGAGGAGGCGGTGGCTTACCACCCTCACATTAGACAATAATACACAATAAATATGTTGCAATTGCCCCGCAAAACCATGGCAATGGAAATCACATTTCTGAGAGCCTCAATTTCAAAGTTTTCAGGAAGATTGGGCCATCCCGGACCCCTAGATTAGCCCCACCACCACCACCACCACTCAAAAGTGTGCTCTGCAGTCCCAGCTATCTAGAATTGTGAGACTATCTTGTACTTAGATTATATATGATTTATTCCTTTTGTAGGTAATTAAATTTGTCCCACAACAAGAGGCCTGGATTGTGGAGAGATTTGGAAAATTTCACAGAACATTAAACCCAGTAAGTATATATTAACTTCCATGCATCTCTCTATGGCCTTTCATTTGCATGCCACATTTGAAAATTTTAAACCAAGTCATCTACATAGTTCTTTTCTGAGATAAAAAGCATGATGTATTGTGGTCTAGCCTTGGCACTAACATCTTTTGTTCGCCACGCCTTATATGGTGTTGTTTGTACCAAAGTTAGACCACAACGTATCTTGTCTACTGATCTCAGCAAAGGCCTATGTTAGCTGTGAATTTTTGATTTATTTATTATATTTTTGGATCATCTTCTAACAATATTTTATTTTCAGGGTTTAGCTATTCTTATTCCTGTTATTGATGAGATCAAATATGTTCAAAGTTTAAAAGAAGCAGCGATTGAGATTCCATCCCAGTCAGCCATTACGCTGGGTAAGACACTCCATCATTTTTAGCTACAAGCTTTTATCCTTGTCCCATATAACTCTTAATTGGGTCAATTGTTAGTACCTTTTTGAACTTCAAAATAAGTAATGACCTCCTGTTGTTACACTGTACATTGCTGCTTTGCCGGACATGAGCAAAACCTTCACCATCTTGCACCTCTTAACTCCAGACATACTATCCCACACCCTATGAGGTCATTATCTTCATTTTAATTAGAACAACAAGTTGATGCATCCTTTTCAGGCAGCAGAATAATCTATGTTCTAAAGTAGTAATTTGTTTTTCAGACAATGTCACACTGCATCTTGATGGTGTTTTATATTTGAGAGTTGTTGATCCATTTAAGGTAATAATGTAAAGAATAGTAGGCAGAACTGAGTTGTTCAAAGAAATATTTCACTCTTAAACATATTTAACAACCATGAAGCGTGATGTGCCAAACTTGTTTTTATAAGTTATACCTTGGACGTCTACAGCATGAAACTTGCATGTGAAACTTTATTGTTGGCACTGTTTGCACTCGTAAGCAAAGTTTCATATGTGAAACTTGCAAGTTTTATGTTACAAGCGTCTGAGATATGAAACTCATTAAAACAAGTTTGGGGCATCATGCTTTGCAGTTGCTTGCAAATGGCAGTAATAGTACCTAACTTTTATACCCTAAATTCCAATCTCCATCCCATTTACCTATTATTTCACCACTTCTGTTATATTTTTTCAACAGGCTTCATATGGAGTTGAGGATCCTGAATTTGCTGTTACACAATTAGCTCAGACAACCATGAGATCTGAACTAGGTAGAACTGAATTTTGAAATCTAAAACTGTTATATACCATACAGTGAGGGAATAATAATAATAATTTATTTAAATTCAATAACGTGATGAGTGGTCACCCAATTTTCCAAGCAACAAGGCTCATGTTAAAAACGCTCGAAGGAGAGGGGAGGAGCTTACAGATAAGGAGAATCAAGCATGATCATTCTGATTTCTGATTACTTCATATTTATTCCTATTGTTTTTTTCTATTTCAAGGTCAAATAAGTCTTGACAACGTGTTCCAAGAAAGAGAGACTTTGAATCACAACATTGTGGGTATGTTAATAATACAAATGTCAATTTTTTGTATCTTATTCCCAAATGCTATTATTCTTTGAAGGCCCAGTGGAAGACTAGCTTTGCTAAACGGGTGCATTTTTGTAAAATTATGCTTTTTAATTCTTCTGAAATAAAGTTTATTATTTTTGTTTGACATTCACATTCTTATCTATCTCTTTTTCCAGAGGCGATTAACTCTGCCGCAGAAGTATGGGGAATTAGATGCCTAAGATATGAAATCCGTAAGACATCTTTTCCATGGAATTATTTATCATTCTTTGACAAGACCTTGCTTAGTGTTACATTATAATTTAAGAAATATTTTACAAAAATTTCAGGTGACATTACATTGCCGAAGACAGTGGTAGAAGCCATGCAAATGCAGGTATAACTTTCCTAATTAATTTAGCTGAAATAATATTAAGCATTTATTGAATTATATTTTCTAAATTTCTAGGTTGAAGCTGAGAGGAAAAAGCGTGCTGCCATATTACAATCCGAAGGTCAGTACTTGAACATTGGGTTGCCTGTGTTGAGATTTAGCACAGGCATCCCAGTACATCTTTTCTATCATTTGTGGGCTACCTGTGTCATCAGTTTCCACAGGTAATCCACTATTCATATTTTTGTCATACAGGAGAGAGAGAGGCTGCCATCAATGTGGCAGAAGGAAAGAAACAGAGTCAGATTTTGGCTTCAGAGGCTATGAAAATGGAGCAGATAAACAAAGCTGTTGGTAATACATCATACTTTTACACTTTACTCCCAATAAAGCACCCTTCATAATCAATTAGAGCCCAGAAAGCACTCTGGGAAACTGAGTCCTTGAAAATGGAACAGTGAAACCAAAGGAAATATCAGAAAAAAATTACTTTTTTTGTGTGTGTTGAAATACTTATATTCCCATAGAAAATTGTTGAGGTAAAAATTCTCAGGTGAATTTTTAGAGGAGCCAAAACAGCATAAGGACTCAGTTTCCCATCATGCTTTGTGCTAGAAGTTTGAGCTCATGCACATTGACTATTCTAGGACTACGCATCCCTACCCTTCCACTGTTGCTTACTTTGCTTTGTCCTTGATTTTAACAGGTGAGGCAGAAGCTATAATAGCAAAAGCAAAGGCTAGATCAACTGGTATAAATAAAGTAGCTGATGCTCTGGCTGCAAAGGTATGAATGATGTCATGACAATACTGTTGCCATAGCAATCTCAGTAACCTAGCTTGTTCTGGGTTGCAGAAACATGGGGTTCATCTGAGATAGTTAGCATGGTGCATCTTGGTCTAGCTTGGGTGAAAACATCTTTTGTTCATCATCATCATTGTATGGTGGTCTTTTTACCCATGCTTGACCACAATGCACCTGTACAAATGGGTTGCAGAAACATGGGGTTTGTCTGAGATAGTCAGCATGGTGCATCTTGGTCTAGCTTGGGTGAAAACATCTTTTGTTCATCATCAACAATGACCATATGGTGTTTTTTTTTTACCCAAACTTGACCATAATCTACCATCTTGAATGGGTTTGTCAAACTTAGAAAAAGTTGATAAATAGTGCCATAATCAGAATTCTTTACTCAGGCTATAATATTCACCCACACATCCCCATTGTATAAAAGTAAGCATATATATTATATATCTCTTTCTTTTGTTACACTATTTTTTAGCGTGGAGAAAAAGCAGCAGGACTCAATGTTGCAGAGCTGTATGTATCAGCCTTCAGTAATTTAGCCAAAACTTCAAATACAGTTATACTACCAGCTAACGTGGGGGATGCCTCATCTATGGTTGCTCAGGTAATCATCTAGTACTTGTATCTTCTTATTTGTTTCAATTTTCTTTTTTTTTAATATCAATATTTCGAGAGTTGAGTTCTTGGGTTGATTCTAGGAGTATTACCCTGGATCATAAAGGTTCTCTTGCTTTCGCAACTTGTCGAGAACTGGAGAATACCATGTGTACCCAATGACCCAATGTATCCTATCCAATAGTACAAAGTTTGCAATGTAGCACCCAGAATGAGATCAAGAAAAAAGTGCAAGCAGTAGATCTAGCTGAGCACCCAGTCTCATTTCTCAAACAGAGTACATAAGACCCATGTTAAGTTACCCAAAATGTGTGGATTTAGAAATTCTCTCTTATTCTTTGTATTAAATTAATGCTATTGCACCTTGAATTCAAAGGCTTTGGCTGTATATGGACAAGTAACCCGTAACCCATTGACTCCATCAACCTCTGATGATCCACCTAAAGATCCCACAGGATCTGAAACCCCATCAAAATCGAGTACCCATCATGGCCATGCAACAACTACGCCTTCCAGTCCTCCTAAAAACGAAGACTCTGTCGAAGGTCACTGGGTCGCTAAAAGTGGCAGTTACCAAGATTTGCGTGAGCCGACCAAGAAAAGCAGCATGGGTGGAATGTCTCACTTCACTGCCGCAAATTCACCAACACGACCTCAGTTCTAAAAGAATCTGCTATCTATACCTGGTAGTGGGGTTCCTGTGTTAGGATGGAGTGAGGGACTGGAAAGTACTTAGCTGGAGAAAGTAGAATCGATTGGGTTACCTGTTTAGCCAGTGAAAATAGACTGACTCATTCTTCGCCATAATGCAAGATTTCAAGCCAGTGAATCAGCGTGTAGTTACAGGAGAATCAGGAATCATTCTAAACTGCAAAATGTTTGAAAACATGTTGCAGTCTAGAATGACTCCTGAATTTCCTGAATACCTCTGGAAGACCTGCATTACACAAGGAATATGTTCAGTAAACGACACACACAAAAAAAACAGTTGTCCCTTTCGAAATATATCATAACTTTCTAACGTTCCTTTCCTCAAATTCCAAAATTTAGCCTACAAACCTCGTTTTAGTGCTTATGGATAACAGTGCTCCGGTTTTTTCTAGAGATAAGAATATTACTGTAGTGCAACACTGTTAATAATAAGCTTTAAAAAGATATGACACACGGGGTAACGTTGCGCGCTGAACGTTGCTGGAGTAGAAAATAATCGACCTGCGCAGCAGCATTCCTTCAATATTGCGCGCAATGTTGCACCGTGTGTCCGAAGCTTTTAAAGTTTTCCAGGGCTTTTTCTCCTCCAAAGATTGAATAACAAAAATATTAAATTATTTAGTAAAAAAAATAATGATATCAACCACAACTCTGTAAATCATCGCTTGAAATAAATGGTCGGATAACTTGCTCTTTTAGAATTCGGTGGTTCAATACGAAATTCCAAAATTGTGGAATATCCGGAAACGTGGATTGAACTCTTCAATCAATCAATCAATCAATCTTTATTGATAGTACACTAATTGAAAATAATTTACATCAATTACAAGTTACAAATTCTTCGTACTAAGTCAACTGTAGTAGCTTGGATCGGACTTTTTCTCAAAGGAGCGTCGGAAGAGCGACTGCCGGGCACGGTTTGAAATAAACTAAATGCCCGGCAGTTCGAATTCGATTTCATTAAGACCATGTTAAGTTACCCAAATCGAGCACCCAACATGGCCCTGCACCAAGTACGCCTTCCAGTCCTCCTAAAATCGAAGACTCTGTCGAAGGTCACTGGGTCGCTAAAAGTGGCAGTTATCAAGATTTGCGTGAGCCGACCAAGAAAAGCAGCATAGGTGGAATGTCTCACTTTACTGCTGCAAGTTCACCAACACGACCTCAGTTCTAAAAGAATCTGCTATCTACATCTGGTAGTGGTGTTCCTGTGTTAGAATGGAGTGAGGGACTGGAAAGTACTTAGCTGGAGAAAGTAGAATCGATTGGGTTACCTGTTTAGCCAGTGAAAATAGACTGACTCATTCCACGCCATAATGCAAGATTTTAAGCCAGTGAATCAGCGTGTAGTTACAGGAGAATCAGGAATCATTCTAAACTGCAAAATGTTTCAAAACATGTTGCAGTCTAGAATGACTCCTGAATTTCCTGAATACCTCTGGAAGACCTGCATTACACAATGAATATGTTCAGTAGACGACACACAGAAAGTAGAATCGATTGGGTTACCTGTTTAGCCAGTGAAAATAGATTGACTCATTCTTCGCCATAATGCAAGATGATTTCAAGCCAGTGAATCAGCGTGTAGTTACAGGAGAATCAGGAATCAGTCTAAACTGCAAAATGTTTCAAAACATGTTGCAGTCTAGAATGACCCCTGAATTTCCTGAATACCTCTGGAAGACCTGCATTACACAAGGAATATGTTCAGTAAACGACACACACAAAAAAAAACAGTTGCCCCTTTCAAAATATAGCATAACTTTTTAACGTTCCTTTCCTCAAATTTCTAAATTTAGCCTACAAACCTCGTTTTAGTGCTTATGGATAACAGTGCTCCGGTTTTTTCTAGAGATAAGAATATTACTGTAGTGCAACACTGTTAATAATAAGCTTTAAAAAGATACGACACACGGGGCAACGTTGCGCGCTGAACGTTGCTGAAGCAGCATTCCTGCAATATATATTGCGCGCAATGTTGCACCGTGTGTCCGAAGCTTTTAAACTTTTCCAGGGCTTTTTCTCGTCCAAAGATTGAATAACAAAAATATTAAATTATTTAGTAAAAAAATAATGATATCAACCACAACTCTGTAAATCATCGCTTGAAATAAATGGTCGGATAACTTGCTCTTTTAGAATTCGGTGGTTCAAGACGAAATTCCAAAATTGTGGAATATCCGGAAGCGTGGATTGAACTCTTCAATCAATCAATCAATCAATCTTTATTGATAGTACACTAATTGAAAATAATTTACATCAATTACAAGTTACAAATTCTTTGTACTAAGTCAGCTGTAGTAGCTTGGATCGGACTTTTTCTAAAAGGAGCGTCGGAAGAGCGACTGCCGGGCACGGTTTGAAATAAACTAAATGCCCGGCAGTTCGAATTCGATTTCATTAAGACCATGTTAAGTTACCCAAATCGAGCACCCAACATGGCCCTGCACCAAGTACGCCTTCCAGTCTTCCTAAAAACGAAGACTCTGTCGAAGGTCACTGGGTCGCTAAAAGTGACAGTTACCAAGATTTGCGTGAGCCGACCAAGAAAAGCAGCATGGGTGGAATGTCTCACTTTACTGCTGCAAGTTCACCAACACGGCCTCAGTTCTAAAAGAATCTGCTATGGTGGGGTTCCTGTGTTAGAATGGAGTGAGGGACTGGAAAGTACTTAGCTGGAGAAAGTAGAATTGATTGGGTTACCTGTTTAACCAGTGAAAATAGACTGACTCATTCCACGCCATAATGCAAGATTTTAAGCCAGTGAATCAGCGTGTAGTTACAGGAGAATCAGGAATCATTCTAAACTGCAAAATGTTTCAAAACATGTTGCAGTCTAGACTGACTCCTGAATTTCCTGAATACCTCTGGAAGACCTGCATTACACAAGGAATATGTTCAGTAGACGACACACACACAAAAAAAACAGTTGTCCCTTTCGAAATATATCATAACTTTCTAACGTTCCTTTCCTCAAATTTCTAAATTTAGCCTACAAACCTCGTTTTAGTGCTTATGGATAACAGTGCTCCGGTTTTTTCTAGAGAACGTTGCTGAAGTAAAAAATAATCGACCTGCGTCAGCAGCATTCCTGCAATATATCGCGCAATGTTGCACCGTGTGTCCGAAGCTTTTAAACTTTTCCAGGGCTTTTTCTCATCCAAATATTGAATAACAAAAATATTAAATTATTTAGTAAAAAAAATAATGATATCAACCACAACTCTGTAAATCATCGCTTGAAATAAATGGTCGGATAACTTGCCCTTTTAGAATTCGGTGGTTCAAGACGAAATTCCAAAATTGTGGAATATCCGGAAGCGTGGATTAAACTCTTGGATCGGACTTTTTTTTAAAAGGATCGTCGGAAGAGCGACTGCCGGGCACGGTTTGAAATAAACTAAATACCCGGCAGTTCGAATTTTAGCAAATAATTCCGCAAAGCAACCCAATTCGATGAAATTAATCTTCTCTGCCTTCTTGAGAAATATCATACGCTCTTCGTGCATGAGCTTGATGGAGTCCTCCTTTATCGGTATAGAATACGAACGACTCTCTTCGTGGCACTCGGACAATTTTTGTCGACGACTACCGGGTTTTATCTGATTGCTATGCGATCATCTAATTCATCTTGCGGACATTCTTATTCCTATCCGTTCGTCCAATCCATCTAGTGTACATTCTTATTCCTCTGTGTTCATCCAATCCATCTCGTGTACATCCTTATTCCTATGGGCTCATCCAATCCTTCTCGTGTACATCCTTATTCCTATGCGTTCATCCAATCCATCTCGTGTACATTCTTATTCCTATACGCCCATCCAATCCATCTCGTGTACATTCTTATTCTGATGCGTTCATCCAATCCATCTCGTGTACATTCTTATTCCTATGTGTTCATCCAATCCATCTCGTGAACATTCTCATTCCTATGCGTTCATCCAATCCATCTGGTGTACATTCTTATTCCTATGCGTTCATCCAATCCATCTGGTGTACATTCTTATTCCTATGCGTTCATCCAATTCATCTCGTGTACATTCTTATTCCTATGCGTTCATCCAATCCATCTGGTGTACATTCTTATTCCTATGGGTTCATCCAATCCATCTCGTGTACATCCTTATTCCTATGCCTTCATCCAATCCATCTGGTGTACATCCTTATTCCTATATGCGTTCATCCAATCCATCTGGTGTACATTCTTATTCCTATGCGTTCATCAAATCCATCTGGTGTACATTCTTATTCCTATACGCCCATCCAATCCATCTCGTGTACATTCTTATTCTGATGCGTTCATCCAATCCATCTGGTGTACATTCTTATTCCTATGTGTTCATCCAATCCATCTCGTGTACATTCTTATTCCTATGCGTTCATCCAATCCATCTCGTGTGCATTCTTATTCCTATGGGCTCATCCAATCCATCTGGTGTACATTCTTATTCCTATGCGTTCATCAAATCCATCTGGTGTACATTCTTATTCCTATACGCCCATCCAATCCATCTCGTGTACATTCTTATTCGTATGCGTCCATCCAATCCATCTGGTGTACATTCTTATTCTGATGCACCCATCCAATCCATCTCGTGTACATTCTCATTCTGATGCACCCATCCAATCCATCTCGTGTACATTCTTATTCCTATGCGTTCATCCAATCCATCTGGTGTACATTCTTATTCCTATGGGTTCATCCAATCCATCTCGTGTACATCCTTATTCCTATGCGTTCATCCAATCCATCTCGTGTACATTCTTATTCCTATGCGTTCATCCAACCCATCTTGTGTACATTCTTATTCCTATGCGTTTATCCAATCCATCTCGTGTACATTCTTATTCCTATACGCCCATCCAATCCATCTCGTGTACATTCTCATTCCTATACGTTCATCCAATCCATCTCGTGTACATTCTCATTCCTATACGTTCATCCAATCCATCTCGTGTACATTCTCATTCCTATACGTTCATCCAATCCATCTCGTGTACATTCTCATTCCTATGCGTTCATCCAATCCATCTGGTGTACATTCTTATTCCTATGCGTTCATCCAATCCATCTGGTGTACATTCTTATTCCTATGCGTTCATCCAATTCATCTCGTGTACATTCTTATTCCTATGCGTTCATCCAATCCATCTGGTGTACATTCTTATTCCTATGGGTTCATCCAATCCATCTCGTGTACATCCTTATTCCTATCCGTTCATCCAATCCATCTCGTGTACATTCTTATTCCTATTTGCTCATCCAATCCATCTCGTGTACATCCTTATTCCTATGCGTTCATCCAATCCATCTCGTGTACATTCTTATTCCTATGCGTTCATCAAATCCATCTGGTGTACATTCTTATTCCTATACGCCCATCCAATCCATCTCGTGTACATTCTTATTCTGATGCGTTCATCCAATCCATCTGGTGTACATTCTTATTCCTATGTGTTCATCCAATCCATCTCGTGTACATTCTCATTCCGATACGTTCATCCAATCCATCTCGTGTACATTCTCATTCCTATGCGTTCATCCAATCCATCTCGTGTACATTCTTATTCCTATGCGTTCATCCAATCCATCTGGTGTACATTCTCATTCCTATGCGTTCATCCAATCCATCTCGTGTACATTCTTATTCCTATGCGTTCATCCAATCCATCTGGTGTACATTCTTATTCCTATGCGTTCATCCAATTCATCTCGTGTACATTCTTATTCGTTTGCGTTCATCCAATCCATCTGGTGTACATTCTTATTCCTATGGGTTCATCCAATCCATCTCGTGTACATCCTTATTCCTATGCGTTCATCCAATCCATCTCGTGTACATTCTTATTTCTATTTGCTCATCCAATCCATCTCGTGTACATCCTTATTCCTATGCGTTCATCCAATCCATCTAGTGTACATTCTTATTCCTATACGCCCATCCAATCCATCTCGTGTACATTCTTATTCTGATGCGTTCATCCAATCCATCTCGTGTACATTCTTATTCCTATGCGTTCATCCAATTCATCTCGTGTACATTCTTATTCCTATGCGTTCATCCAATCCATCTGGTGTACATTCTTATTCCTATGGGTTCATCCAATCCATCTCGTGTACATTCTTATTCCTATGCGTTCATCCAATTCATCTCGTGTACATTCTTATTCCTATGCGTTCATCCAATCCATCTGGTGTACATTCTTATTCCTATGGGTTCATCCAATCCATCTCGTGTACATTCTTATTCCTATGCGTTCATCCAATTCATCTCGTGTACATTCTTATTCCTATGCGTTCATCCAATCCATCTGGTGTACATTCTTATTCCTATGCGTTCATCCAATCCATCTCGTGTACATTCTTATTTCTATTTGCTCATCCAATCCATCTGGTGTACATTCTTATTCCTATGCGTTCATCAAATCCATCTGGTGTACATTCTTATTCCTATACGCCCATCCAATCCATCTCGTGTACATTCTTATTCTGATGCGTTCATCCAATCCATCTGGTGTACATTCTTATTCCTATGTGTTCATCCAATCCATCTCGTGTACATTCTTATTCCTATGCGTTCATCCAATCCATCTGGTGTACATTCTTATTCCTATGGGCTCATCCAATCCATCTCGTGTACATCCTTAATGCTATGCGTTCATCAAATCCATCTGGTGTACATTCTTATTCCTATGCGTTCATCCAAAGCATCTCGTGTACATTCTTATTCCTATGCGTTTATCCAATCCATCTCGTGTACATTCTTATTCCTATACGCCCATCCAATCCATCTCGTGTACATTCTTATTCTGATGCGTTCATCCAATCCATCTGGTGTACATTCTTATTCCTATGCGTTCATCCAATCCATCTCGTGTACATTCTTATTCCTATGCGTTTATCCAATCCATCTCGTGTACATTCTTATTCCTATACGCCCATCCAATCCATCTCGTGTACATTCTTATTCCTATACGCCCATCCAATCCATCTCGTGTACATTCTCATTCCTATACGTTCATCCAATCCATCTCGTGTGCATTCTCATTCCTATACGTTCATCCAATCCATCTCGTGTACATTCTCATTCCTATACGTTCATCCAATCCATCTCGTGTACATTCTCATTCCTATGCGTTCATCCAATCCATCTGGTGTACATTCTTATTCCTATGCGTTCATCCAATCCATCTGGTGTACATTCTTATTCCTATGCGTTCATCCAATTCATCTCGTGTACATTCTTATTCCTATGCGTTCATCCAATCCATCTGGTGTACATTCTTATTCCTATGGATTCATCCAATCCATCTCGTGTACATCCTTATTCCTATGCGTTCATCCAATCCATCTCGTGTACATTCTTATTTCTATTTGCTCATCCAATCCATCTTGTGTACATCCTTATTCCTATGCGTTCATCCAATCCATCTCGTGTACATTCTTATTCCTATGCGTTCATCAAATCCATCTCGTGTACATTCTTATTCCTATACGCCCATCCAATCCATCTCGTGTACATTCTTATCTGATGCGTTCATCCAATCCATCTGGTGTACATTCTTATTCCTATGTGTTCATCCAATCCATCTCGTGTACATTCTCATTCCTATACGTTCATCCAATCCATCTCGTGTACATTCTCATTCCTATGCGTTCATCCAATCCATCTGGTGTACATTCTTATTCCTATGCGTTCATCCAATCCATCTGGTGTACATTCTTATTCCTATGCGTTCATCCAATTCATCTCGTGTACATTCTTATTCGTTTGCGTTCATCCAATCCATCTGGTGTACATTCTTATTCCTATGGGTTCATTCAATCCATCTCGTGTACATCCTTATTCCTATGCGTTCATCCAATCCATCTCGTGTACATTCTTATTTCTATTTGCTCATCCAATACATCTCGTGTACATCCTTATTCCTATGCGTTCATCCAATCCATCTGGTGTACATTCTTATTCCTATGCGTTCATCAAATCCATCTGGTGTACATTCTTATTCCTTTACGCCCATCCAATCCATCTCGTGTACATTCTTATTCGTATGCGTCCATCCAATCCATCTGGTGTACATTCTTATTCTGATGCACCCATCCAATCCATCTCGTGTACATTCTCATTCTGATGCACCCATCCAATCCATCTCGTGTACATTCTTATTCCTATACACCCATCCAATCCATCTCGTGTACATTTTTATTCTGATGCACCCATCCAATCCATCTCGTGTACATTCTTATTCCTATACACCCATCCAATCCATCTCGTGTACATTCTTATTCTGATGCACCCATCCAATCCATCTCGTGTACATTCTTATTCGTATGCGTCCATCCAATCCATCTCGTGTACATTCTTATTCTGATGCACCCATCCAATCCATCTCGTGTACATTCTTATTCGTATGCGTCCATCCAATCCATCTCGTGTACATTCTTATTCCTATGCGTTCACTCAATCCTCTAAAATGTTGGAAACATTTATCACCCAATCACTGCACAGAAACCCGGAAGCCATGTAAGTGTTACTTACGGCAACTTTTCTCTCTCGCACGACTGAATTCTCTTCCTCTGTTTTTGTTCTTCTCTAAAGGCCCTAAATTTTCTTGTTCTTCTTCTTGATTTTAAGTTTAATATCTTCTCTTTTCCTTCTCGATATATTTTAGGTCACTTTTTTTCATTATTTATTTATTTTTTTATTCACACATTTACCCCTTTCTTTTTCCGCATTTTCAACACAGACTATTTCACGTGAATAAAATTCGAAGTTTTGAAAGATTAAAAAACAGGCTCTTTTGTTCCGCTTCTCTCTCAAAGCAAACAGAGTCGAAGTCTGATAGAGAGTTTGAAGTAATTATCTGTGTTGTTGTGGTATCGTTGTCAAGGTATCTTATTTTTTGTCAAAAGAGATTAATAACGTCGAAAAGTAGATCCGGAAACTGGAAAACAGGCTAGTACAAAATACTAGAAAAACAGATAAAAAGTCATGGAAAACTCCTGTTATCGTTACAAATTCCATGTCAAAGTTTTCGTGAGTTATTAGAGTCGGTAAAAGGAATGGTAAGCAAGGTTTGTTTCTCGACCATCGACAGCCGTTCTTAATCCTAATGCTAACAAAGCGTCATGGATGGAATAGTTTGATTGAATATTCAAAGCATTCATTGCTTTATACTTTGTTGACTTGTTCTCTTAATCTCAAGAACTCCAGCTATGAATACGATGCTTCAGTTCAATTTAAAACGACACCTCTAGAAAACTCTACAAGGCATTAAGACAAGAGCTTAGCTCTTCGTGTAAGCAACGAT